>JBBBDQ010000571.1:1020000-1032500 GCA_037127315.1 Ascarosepion bandense
TAAGAAACGATATTCAGAAGTTTTAAGGTTGCGGGACTTACAATAGTGCAGAAAATCGAGAATATATATATAAAAGGAAAGATGTTTGTGTGTGTATCTGTTTATCTGTGTGTATGTCTAATTTTTTAGTCCTTTTATTTTAGTTTTTGCTTCGGGTTTGGCTCTAAGTAAATATAATTATAGTTCTTCGTCTCAGCCATGATACCATTTGCTCAGAGGATTATATATATAAACATACATATATACATGTACATATAGACATACATAGATACATGTACATATAGACATACATATATACATACATAGACATTCATAATTATTTTTATGCAGATGTCATGTAAAAAACAGTATTCTTTTCAACTAAATATTGAATATATATATTTACTCAGTTTGTTACTTGACTTATTGTGATCAAGTTTTTGCCAAAAATTCAGATTTATTCAGATATTATAATTACGCTATCATTTATTTTTGTAAGCCATATGACTGCGGTAGAAATGACAAGGAAGAAACAGATTAGCATTGAAAAAAGAGCTCAGGTTGAAATTCTTTTGAAAGAAGGATATACTGAACGTTTTATTGCTAAAAAATAGGAATTGATAAATCTACTGGAGGTAAGGTTGATTAAACCAGAAAATTAATCCATAGAGTCTTTAAATCCTTTGGTCTTAACGTAGTAATTAACCACAATATCAAACAAGTAGACTTTCTAGACCTAGTATCAAACACTTTCCAACCTTACATGAAAAACAACGCTAACCCAATATATATAAACCCCAACTCTAATCACCCACCATCCATTTTTAAGCACATCCCATCATCAGTTGAACGTCGCATTAACATACACCCATCCAACAAAGAGATATTTGATAAGCACAAGGTAATTTATAATAGAATCCTTAATGAAAGCGGGTATAAATCATCAAAAATCAGTTTTGTGGAAAAATTCAAAAGTTCAAAAAGCAGAAATAGAAGCAGGAAAATAATATGGTATAACCCTCCATTCAACCAATCAGTTAATTTCAAGCTGGGACATAAATTTCTTAAATTAATAGAGAAGCACTTTCCCAAAAATCACCCTCTAAGCAAAATCTTTAATAAAAAAAATAAAATTAAGCTATAGCTGTTCTAATAATCTAGAAAAAATAATCAAAATGCATAACACAAAAATATTGAAAATACACAGCAAAAATAAATCCAACACTAATACAAATCCGTCCCATGACACCAACCTCTGTAACTGTAGAAACCCCAACCAATGCCCCATGGCCAATAAATGTCTGACGAAATCTCTGATATATATGTGTTCAATTTCATCCTTAGAAAATCCTCAGGATGAAAAAATATATATTGGGAATACTATGAACGTATTTAAAAAGCGCTTTTACAATCACCTCTCATCCTTCAATAACAAAGAAAAACAAAACATGACATCTCTCTCCAAACACTTTTGGAAATTAAAAAACGAAAATAAAACACTTAAAGTCAAATGGAAAATTCTCAAAAAAGCAAGAACAGCAAAATCTATAAAAGAACCATGCTTTCTTTGCCTTCAAGAAAAAATAGAGATCCTTAAATATATAAATAGTAACAAGCTCTTAAATCAGAGACGCGAAACCACAGTAAACTGCAAGCACATTAGTGACTTAACCCTACAATCATGCTAAGAAATACAAAGAGTTCGATTGATATTCTCATTATAAAAGATAAAAAATGCTATAGAAAAAAATCGATCCAATAAATCCTTAAAGGAAGGTCTATCACTAAAGCCTACACCAATAACCTTACTTAACACAATAACCTTACTTGAATACAAAAATATTCCGTACTAGAAAAATCAAAATTAAATAAATGGCTCCCAAACTTGAAAAAGAATCAAAATTCATACATTCAAAATCAAGATTAAATATACTACTTCAGAATAATTATATCATACACAAAAATAAACTAAGCACACAAGATCTAACCCTACAATCACCCCAAAAAATACTAGGAATTTGAATAAATATTTTTATTATTATAAAAGATAAAAAGTGCTACAGAAAAATCGATGTAATAAATCCTTAAAATAAGACCTAATGCCTGCAAAAATATCTAAATAAATAAAAAATATATAAATAATTAAAAGATATAAGATTCCAAACGATAATTTATGGGAAAAAAAAAGAGGGAAGAATTAAAAGAAAAAACTGACCCTCTAAACTTAAAATTAAGATTAAACATACAACTTTATACAAAAAACTGATAAAACACTAATTCAATTTGCATTTACTTCCCAAAAAATACAAATTTAGATTTCTTGAAATAACTTTGCCTAAATACAATTATACTCCAAAATTGAATAAAAGGAAAAATAAAAAAAGAGGAAGGGAGAGGAAAAGGAAGAATAGAGAGAAGGAAAAGAAAAAGAGAAAGAAAAAAAGGAGAAGAGAAAGAAAAAAGAAGGAAGAAAGAGAAGAGGGGTATATGTGTGTGTGTGTGTGTATATATATATATATATATATATATATATATATTTTTACCCTGGAAAAAATCTAAATTGGAAAGAAAAAGCATCCCACCCCTATCACAGCTATGAAAACCTAAACACAGGATCAAAGTAAATGTCCACTAACAGCAGACATCAACCAATTAAATGATAGCCACCATAAAATTGACCACTCAACAGCACCTCTTAGAAATCCTAACCAAAAGATAATACCCAACTGATAAAAAGATAAAACATACATTCCAACAGATAATACCATTAATCAACAATTTCACACTTACACACCAAATTCCTCAAAAGTCTAACAATCAAAACCAGACATTCACTTAATTACCAATAACCCCAACCAACCCCTGACAACAACAAACCAAATATAAACAGAGAATGATTCCAAACCTTTTATTTCCCCTGAGGAAGTGTTTAAATCCAAACACTGAAACAAACATATGATTGTAGGGAAGAGGACATATATAGAAGAAATTATGTACATGTTCTAAAACATAATTTATAATAAATAAATATATATATATATATATATATATATATATATATATATAGTTATTGTGGAACATCCTGCCATCCCCCCAGAATAGAATGCACTATTTGATAAAAGATAGTCTATTCCGCTCCAACCTGTGGCTTGCCTATATGTGTATTATTATTAATTGTACCTTAGTACAATAAATCTGTTATACCTTATTCTTGGTGTTGAGTACCATTCTTCAACTGATCTATTTACACTGTATTTCTTTTTGGGATCAATCAGTTTGACAAAGATGACTGTCACCTGATACCAGTTTGATGAACTAGGAAAACTACCACCAGATTTCAATTGGTGACAGAAAAAAGCGAATTCACAGGAAAATTTCATTTGTTCAATAAGGATTAGGACTCCTAAGGAACTACAACCGTATTAAATGAGGAGACGTAAAATATGAGCACTAGAGAAGTAGTTTTTTGTACCCCTTCATAAAAAAAAGACGCTTTTTATTTCTTGCCAATTTTTTTACTCATTGGTCAACTGTATGGTTGAATCTTTATTTTTCCATATACATATTTTTGTTGTGCACTGAACATGGAGCAATTAGCAGAATTTACAAAGTCGCTAGGTGTAGCGGTTCAACAACTAATACAACAACAGCAAAGTTAACAAAAACAGCAAACAGATCTTCAACAACAAATTATAAAACAAGATGTTTTGCAAAAAATATTATTAAAGCAAGGTGTACTTCAAAAGGTATGAAACATCTTTTTCAAAAAGGTACAAATCATAGGCTGATGAAGAAAAAATTGTTTTTGTTACAAAAAATCGGTGCTTAGGAAAATACGAAGTACACAAACTTCATTTTGCCAAAGAAACCAGAAGAGATTTTGTTTGATGAAACTGTTGAAATATTATCGAAAGTGTCTGGTGAACGGGACAGTTTATTTCATACATGGTATAAATGCATAAATATCGTGAAAGAAGAGGACGAAGATTTTGTTTCGTACGCTTTAACGGCACCTTAGGACAAGAAAGTTCGTTCAAAGATTTTAGCAATGTTGGAGCATGATACAGACATAACTTTGCAGAAAGTATCAGAGGAATGCCAGAAGTTGATTATTATTAAACGGGATAATTTATGTATTGAAGAGTATTGCCCAGATACATAAAGTAAAACAACATGCCGACAAAGAAGACCATACTGCAAATCATGTGGCAACACTAATCATGCTACAAGTAAGTGCTATTTGAGAAATAAAATATGTTTTGAACATGCGCAAAAAAGGCACAAGACAGTAATGTGCCGAAAGAAAATTTATTGAAAGCCTAAAAGGATAAATACGGTTTTATTTTAAAAAGTTACAAAGGATTTTGGTACAAAAAAGTACATAGACATTAAATTAAGTGGTCGAAATACCACTTGTTTGCTATTTACCAGGAGTGACATTTCCACAATTGACAAAAATACTTGGAGAAAAATAGGCTGACCAGAGTTGCAGAACACTAAGAAAATTGCGAGAGGCATTTTAGGTAACAGGTTGAAATTCAATGGTGAATTTTTCACAAAGGTAGCATTTGACGGCAAAATCCACAAAACTAAAGTCTATGTGATTTCGGGAAAAAATGCAAATTTATTTGGCATTGATGTAATTGTATTATTTAATTCATGGGAGAAACATATAAATATGTTTTGTAGGAAAGTGAATGCATTGAATATAGGAAAGTCTAAACAGACAGAAAAATTTATGAAAGATTTGAAGAATGAATTTACTGAAGTTATTGCGGATGGACTTGGTTGTTGTACGTAGACAGAAGTGAAATTTGAACTAAAAGATAACATAAAACCAGTATTCAAACCAAAAAGAAAAGTTCCCTTTGCATCTTTAAACGATAGATAAAAAGTTAGAGAGATTGGAGGAGAACGGAGTAATTAAGAAGGTAGATTACTCTGAGTGGGCATCACCTACAGTCTACGTAAAAAAGAGAAATAATAAGATAAGAGTTTGTGCGGATTTCTCAACCAGACTGAGTGAATGTTTAAAAGATCACATATATCCACTCCCCACACTGGAGGAGATATTTTCAAGGTTGAATGGGGGCAAAATTTTTTCGAAAATTGATCTGTCAGAAGCTTATCTACAAGTCAATGTCAAGGAGGAATGTTCTAAATATTTAACCATCAACACTCATAGCGGATTGTATAGGTTGAAACGTTGACCATTCGGTTTGAAGGTAGCACCGAGTGTATTTCAACAAATTATAGATACGATGCAATTGCATAATCTAGGCCCGACAACATATATTGACGTATTCATAAAAAGTGAAAATGTGAAAGTGCATAAAATTTATGTTCGTGAAGTTTTCAAAAGAATTAAGAATTATGGATTCAAGGTAGGACTTGAAAAGTGTGAGTTCTGTATGAATAAGATCAAATATTTGGGCCAAATAATTGATCATAAGGGAAGGAAACCTAACAGAACTGAAGCAATAAAAATATGACTACTCCAGATAACGTGACTAAGTTACAATCATTTCTGGGCCTCGCAAATTACTACAATCTATATATTCCTAATATGCATGATTTAAGAGCACCATTAAACAAATTATTAGAAAAACATAAAAAGTGGTGTTGGACAAGGGAATGCAACGAAGCATTTAAAAAAATTAAAAAGTGCTTATTGTCAGATTTAGCTTTAGTGCACTTTGATCCAAATAAAGAATCAATTGTCGGATGTTAGTGAATATGGCATAGGAGCTGTACTTTTACATAAATTCGAGGATGGTGTCTCAAAACATATCATCCGTGCCTCGAGAGTGTTGCTTCCAGCGGAAAAAAATTATACTCAGATAGAGAAGGAAGTGCTAGCTATAATTTATGCTGTAAAGAAATTTCACAGGTTCATTTATGGGAGATTGTTCATGCTACAAACCGACCATAAACCATTATTGTTGAATTTTGGGTAAAAAACAAAAGGAGTACCTACTCATTCCACAAACAGGTTGCAAAGATAGTGTAATTTTATTAAATTACAATTTTAAGATACAATTTATTCCATCTAAGAAAATTTTTGTGGGATTTCATGAGTGTCTGCTATTTGAGAGGGTAGCTGAACCGTTGATATATCAGCGATATGTTGATGATACCTTCTCTTTATTTGACAGCGCGATTGATGCTGAACATTTTTAGTTCAGCTAAATTCTTTACATCCTTCCCTTCAGTTTACCATGGAGATTGAAAGGGATGGATGTCTCCCATTTTTAGATGTCCTTGTTCAGTGGTGGGATGGTGCTTTCGTGACTTCTGTTTTTCGCAAACCAACTTTCACAGGTTTGTATACTAATTGGAAATCGTTTGTCCCTATGTCTCGTAAACTGGGTCTGATAGAAACCTTGGTTCACCGTGCCTTGAATATTTGTTCTCCTGAATGTTTAGAAAGCGAATTAATTTGCTTGCAGGAGATTTTCGAAGGCAACGGGTACCCGGTTAATGTGGTGAAACGGATAATTGATCGCAAGATCAAACGTTATAAAGAACCTAAGGTTGAAGGACCTAGCCGCTGTCCCTTGTATCTGAAAATACTCTGGCTTGGTAGAAGATGTCAAACTGTAGCCGACAAAGTTTCGGCATGTGTTTCGTCCTGTTATTTTGCGGTCCAGTTACGTGTTGTTTTTCAGACTAGACCTGTGTTTCCTTCCTTCAGTAAAGATAGGTTGTCCTATTTTCGAAAAAGTTCCATTGTTTACAAATTTAAATGCTGTTGTGATGCGGCATACATAGGACGTACTGATCTGAGGTTGGAGACGCGGGTTTCACAACACATCCCTGCTAATATACGTTCCAGTGGCTCTCTCAGACCTATAAGAACAACACAATCTGTTCTGGATTCCGCTATTGGCTGACATCTTTTGGACAGTCAAGTGTGTGCCTCGGCATATGAGGACAGCTGGTTTACTGTCTTGCACAGCGCTCGGTCTACACATCATCTACGTATTTTGGAAACAATTTGCTTGAAAATTCAACAGCCGAGCCTGTGCAGACAGAAAGAGCGGTTTTTACGCTCCTTACAATTGCTGGTGAGTCTGAGTGTAACATTTTTTCACTTTTAAACACTCTTGTGGAATTACGTGTATACACCCCCATTTTATGTTTTTTTTTTCAATAAATTTATTTTTAAACGAGTTCCATCATCTCCCAGCATTGTAAGTAATTTAATTTATTTTGCCTTGTCCTTTTCCTTAATTCCCTTAAAATTAAAGCCAACGTGAACCCTTGATAAGAGTTGGCCGAAAGGTTCCTCGGGTTTATATATATATATATATATATATATATATATATATATAGTATGCTGTGTAGATATAGAAGAATCCAAAGAAGTATTTTGTATATACAGTGGTAGGATAACTCTCTAAGAGAGCTTGAAATATTTGTATATAAATACATATAGAGCAAATATAAGAAAAAATTTAGGTAGACACGTCATTTCATGGTAAATCGGAAGTATAGGCTTATTTCAGGCGAACCATCATCAGCTTCTGTCTTTATTGTACAGAAGATTTTACACGAATGAAATTCACAAAGAAAGACCCCCAAAAATGGAATAAAAATAAAGATCCTTCCTTAAAGACAAAATTTAGGAAAAAATACATCATTGCATCAGTTTTGTGAATACACACACACACATTTATACATAAGCATATATATACACAACATATAATCAAAGAGCACGCATAATATCAACTTAAACTTAAAGATACATTATGCAAGTCAGTTAGACTGCTGACACGTAGATTTGAAAAGTAAAGAAAGTGGGATTGGGGAGAGAGAGAGAGATAGCGTTAAAGGGAAAGAGTAAGTATCTTAAAGCGTAAACGAAAAGGGAAAGAAGAAGAAAGAAGAGAGGAATAAATTTAAATTAGAAAGAAAAGATGATAGGAGAAAATGAAAATAAAAAATAAATATATATTAATGTTGAAAGGATAAGAAATTAGATTCTAAAAAAAATTCAGAAAATTAAAAATATTTAAGAGGTAATAGTTAATCAATTTGTTGTAATCACAAATACCATCACACCATTATATAATCAAAATTATACTAATTACACAGTCAACAAAACAAATATAATACAAAAATATAAATAAAAAAATATAATAAAAATATAAATAACAAAAATATAATAAAAAAATTTAATTTAAACGTAAGCCAAATTATTCTATTTAAATTTAGTTGTTTAAACTTAATTATTTACTTTATTTTGATTATATAGTGGTATGGTGGTAATTGTGATCAAAACGGATTGATTAACTATTATATCTTTATTTTTTTTTGTTTTAGATTCCAATTTCTTATCCTTCCCCTATTAATATGTTAAATTTATTTTTAAACTAAATAATTAAGTTTAAACAACTAAATTTAAATAGAATAATTTGGCTTACTTTTAAATTAAATTTTTTTTAACTTTACTAATTATTTGGTTAACAATACAATTATAATACAATATAACGTTAATAATGTAGGAAAATTATTCGGCCAATGGTACAATTATAATACAATATAACGTTAATAATGTAAAAAACAGATATATGTACACGTACAACTCACACACACACACATAAATGCGTACACACACATACACGCACATGCATATATATGTACACACACACACACACACACACACACATACATATATATATGTACGAACACACATATATGCACACATACACCCGCAAAAACAAATATGTAAGCAATACCAATTGACATATATAAACCCGTATATAAAAAAAATGTCATCAACACATATAACAATAGGGTACAAATAAATAGTAGATATTCCATAAGATAGTGTGATGTGTGTAAAATCTTCAGAGGAATGAATGAGGGGTTAAAAGTTTAACATAATTTAAAGTGGCTTCTATGTTGACATTTAAAAAAAGTCCCCTCCTCAGATTCAGCAGGTCCAATTGATTTTTGTGTTTGATAATAGTAATTTTTTCATCAAGGCATAAGTGACAGCAATCTTTGAAGTTGATGGGTGTGTTAGATTTTTTAACAATATTCTATTTAATCATAGGGGTTAAGTTCTTGTCTTTCAATGACCAGAGATATTTGGATAGAGATGTCTGGTTTCTTAATTCAGGGTTGGAAAAGGAGTGTGCGTGATTGCATAACCGTTGCTTCCAAGCACCTGCTAAAATACCAATGTAGTATTTCTTCAAATTTGTATTTTCTTTTGGGTATATCATAGCTTGATATACCACCCCTTCTGTCATACATTTTCCACCCATATGACACTCATTTTTTATTCTACAATTGCATTTAGGTGTATGACTGTCATGTCTGGCTGCATCCCTTATGTCTTGTGAATTCCGAACAACTCTAGGATTGCCTTGGTTAGGAGTTGCAGAACTAAGGCTGGCTTGATCAGTGGTATACATGTCAGCTTAAACAAATTGCAAACATTATGTTTGCTTATTTTTAATAAAATCTGTTCATACTCATGGATAATCTTTCTCGTATTACAATTAAAAGATGTCAGAAATGAGCTGTAACATTAACAGATGTCACTCTCATTAATTTCTCAATGTACCCAATTACTTTCAACTTCTTTTTAAGATCATCCTCAGGGATGTGAGTTATGGTAACAAATGTAACCAGAAAATTGTGTTGCTAAAAATTACTGTACATTAGAATGTGAAAATAATCCAAACTTGAATTTTTTTTTTTATGTTGTAATATGGTCATGCACGTGTTGAAGCATGAAAAACTTTTTACAAGCATTTTAATGTAATGTAAGAAGTCTGGTTAATGTAGATGTGGTAAATCCAACCTATATATTTGTTTTTTTTGTTGGATACATTCTCCCAAGGGACATTTGAATTGATATATGTTTGTTTTATGTGACACGTCAGTTGGTGGGGCTGAATAATTATGAATAATTAAATTAGTAACATTGTACCTTTTATAATATATTATTAATTTTAATTTTTTATTAGGATCAATGGGAGATGTTTTAGTACGAATGAGATTTTTTTATTATTTTCTCATCCTGTTTATAGTTATCTTGCATCTGGTTGCAATAGAAGTCTTTTGTGGAAGTACCATATTTTGTTTGATGTGTATTGAGGTTTTTGAAATACCATCTTATTTCTTCATCTACAATGTGATTTGGGAAGTCATTATTAATAAGAGTCTGCCTAAAATCTTTTAGTTCAGAGTAAAATATCTTTTTTACGGAGGAGTTGATTTGTGCTCGGTTAATTAAGTTGTGTGTAAGTTCAATTTTGTAGTAGTTAGGGCATTCATTCTTATACATGTATGTATGTATATATTCATTCTTATACATGTATGTATATATATATATATATATATATATATATATATATATATATATAGGAAAAACTACCAAAAAGTTGTAAGTTTAAAAATGTATTTTTTTGACAGTATTTATTTATTTCTGTTATTATACATATATGCTATATATATATATATATATATATATATATATAAAAGTGCAAGAAAAAAAAATATATATGCATATACACACATAGATGTATACAGATATACATATTCATATATATATATATATATATATATATATATATATGTATAATGTATGTATGTATATGTCTATATATATATATATATATATATATAGTGATGATCATCCACGTATACTGTCTTAATATGTATAGGAAAGAATATTAATAAAAAGTTTAGAATTTAAAGATGTACTTTTTTAAACAGTATTTGTTTATTTTTATTATATTTTATATTTCAGACCGTCCTCGGTCCTTCATCAGAAACAAGTGATTTTTAAATTTGAATTAGAAACGTATTTCACGATAGCGTCCGAATATTTTTTTTGTTTACATCACGTGGTGTCGATAAACCAATCAACATGCGGCACGTCTGTTTGTTCATTTTCGGTAAACCAATCAACATGCGGCACGTCCGTAGAGAAAGTCTGTTTGTTTTAGATAAAAAATTCTTTGGAATATCTGAAAAAAGAAAAATTTTTTTACCTCTTGAAATATTTGTAGAGATTCAACACACCTAAGTCCCTATTTAACCCTAGCTTGTGTGTATTTAATTTTAAAATCCAGTATTTTTCTTTCTTTCTGCGTGTGTATGTGGAACTAAAATTCGAGTCTATTAGTAAACATTTGCAATTTTCTAAAGTATGATCAGGTTGATTAAAATGGGCTGCAATTGGGGAGTATACATTTTTTTGTCGTATATCTAGTTTGTGATTATTGAAGCGAAGTCTAAAGCTATTACCGGATTCGCCGATATATCCACTGTTGGGGCAAATTGAGCAGAGGAGAAAGTAGATGATGTTTTTGCTATCACAAGTAAGGTTTGGTGGGTGTACTTTTATTTTGGTGTTGGGTACAGAGAATGTTTTGTCTGTTATTAAATGTTTACAAATTAAACAGCGAGGCTTTCCACATTTTAAATTCCCTGATAGGTTTGTATTATTTAAATATTTGTTAGAAGTGAGGATAGTTGATAGGTTGGGTGTTTGTTTCTTTGCATTTATGGGTGGCCTATCGAAAATGTCTTTGATGTTTTTGTTTGATTGGAGGTTCCTGTAATCATTTTTTAAATTTTTGATAAGTGTGTGGGAATATTGATTATGGTTAAAAACCATGGGAATTCGGTTATTATCTTTTCGTTTTTTGTATGTGAGAAGTGTGCTACGGTCTATGTGGATGGTTTTATGTAGTGCTTCCTTTATTATTTTTATTGGATATTTACATTTTAGAAACTGTTTTGTTAGGTTGTTAATGTTGTTTAGAAAATCTGGATGGTCTGAGCAAATGCGTTTTATTCTAATAAATGAGCTGTATACGATAGATTTTTTTTAATTTGAGGGGATGACAGCTGTTAAAGTGTAGGAATTTATGTTGGTTTGTGGGTTTGTTGTATAGACTGGTGGAAAGTGTATGTTTATTTAATTTTACCATGACGTCTAAGAAAGGGACGGATGTGTATGAGTACTCCATGGTAAATTTGATTGTATTGTGGAAGTTGTTGCAGAGAGTGAAGAAGTTTTTTAATTTTTCTAATCCATGAGTCCATATTAAGAAAATATATATATATATTCATGTATGTATACATATATATATACATAAGTATAAACACACACACAATCAAATTAGTAGTATGGTATATATACACATATACATACACTTATATATATGTGTCAGATTAAATTAAATGCAAATGTGCCTGCTTATTTTTAAGGAAATCCTTTCATACTCACAGATAATCTTTCATGTATTATAATTGACAAGAGATTTTATTATTCATTTCTTGTTGTTCCCATGTACTTTCAATCTTCCGAGATTATCTTTCAGGATGCTAGTTATGGTAACAAAAAATAACTGCAAATTGTGTTACTAAAAATTACTGTAAATTTTTTTGTTGCTTCTAATATAATGATAGATAAATTGCTTAGTGTTTATTAACAAATGAAAATAATCCAAAACGGAATTTTTTTTATGTTGTAATGTCATGGTCATGCATGT